>OZ010789.1:258105566-258144566 GCA_963932465.1 Maratus speciosus | reverse complement strand
TTTCTTTACATCAAATCTAGTATCAATATGTAAGAGGAATTTCATAAATCTTAATTGTGCACGTTGTGCCGATGAGCCCCCAAAAAACCTGCGAGTAATATACGTATATTATCAAATCATTTTTAATTTATTCACCACCTTGAATTTTCAGTCACAAGCATTGCATTTTCAAGTTGCTTTATTTGGAGATAAAATGCTGCAATTTGTGCTGTCTACCACTGTGTATTCAAATTTGTGCTCTATGTCGTACGTCTGAACATTGAATTCTACTGCAGTTAGTGCAATAACTGTAACGATATGATTTCTGGCAATTTCAAATTCTTCTGTTATTGACTGATCAGTTTCCATGATGAACATAAACTTTATGGATCTAGAGTAAGAAGTAGATGACCGCTGTGGATTTACCCATTATAAAATTTTGATTTTCTTCATTACAGCCCTTTTTTATATGACGACTATCCGGCTTTTTGAACGATTTTTTTAAATGTCGTTGCGCTTTAAGTGCTTTCAGATATATTTTTTAACACATCCATAGCATCATTTCATTCCAGATTGTCTCAGTTTTAAACACGTGGCGCAATCATTTGTGTTTCGGGAATAACGAATGCACCTTTTGTCTTTTGATTTCGGTCCACTTAAATAATAATAAAAAAAATAAAAAAATAAAATAAAAAAAAATCTTTGGTTGTCCATCCTTTTTCTGCTAGTAATTATTACTTCGGACCTGTGAATATATTTAATGTTAATATTCGAATATGACCATCTCTTATTTTACTTCAAAAAACGTTCTTTAAGAGGTGTCAGTTTCTCCATCTTTGATTACTGCCAATTATAAATCTGGTCTAACATAACAGATGAGCAATGTTGAATAATATATATGTGTAATAAATAGTCTATCAGGATATTTTTAGAATTAACAGGTAATTAAATTTTTAGAATTATTCATGTCTACTATCATATTTTTTTTTAAATCACATGTAATTCTATTTCGAAATTTACACTTTCGTACCTGATAAAAAATTAATTTTATTCCAGAGTTGCAAACAGTGGCAGCTGAAATTGATTTGTTCTATATCTATATGCATATATAATTACAAAAAAACTTATATTACTATGTACAAAATTTTTGGCAGCTTTTTCAAATTTATCATATGCTGTTAAATTTTCAAATAATTTTTATATTGACTTAAAAAATTATTTTTTAAATATAACACTTCTAAATAACTATTGTAACTGTAAAATACAAAGTATCTACATTGTTGTAAAGATTCCATACTATCATTAAAAAATATTTACAAAATAAGTATGTTTTTAGCCAAAATATATCAGTGGCAATTACAACTACAGAATCGACATTATAAAAAAGTTAAAAGAAAATTTGGTTTTTGAGCCGATTTTTGATGGTGTTGTTGTGGAGTTAAGCTGCTATTACTTTACATTTTTTACTCCAATGTGTTAGATGTTATTTGAAATAGCTAAAAGTGAAATTACTGCAAGTCGATTTTTGGACTTTTTTTCCGCTAGATTTGCAAAATCTTACACTGTGCAACGCCTTGAAACCTAAAAAAAAAAAAAAAAAAAAAAAAAAAAAAAAAAAAAAAAAAAAACTCTGAATCATGACATACGATAATTCTGAGATACATAAGCCTCTTCATACCATAACAGTGTATAATTTGATTGTCTGTGGCCAGCTGATGGCAAATTGTAATTATGAGAACCATTACAGATAATGTTTATCTAAACAATCTAAAACTTGGTTCACTATTCCAATTTAAATGTACGTCATTTGTACATTGTATCACTATTTTTACATAAATCAGAACGACACATGTGTGTATCTTCAGTTATACTGATATATTAATTCTAAACTTTCAAACGAAATGTAGAACGTCCCTTAAAATTTTAACAAGCTTCAATGTACTAATTTCAAATGCTAAAAGGTGTAAATTAATACTTTAAACCAGAAAAATACATATATTTCGACTGTTTACATGTTTCGATTCTCCCCGAGTCAATTTCAAAACAAATAAATAAAGCTATTCTAAAATTGCACGGTCTCTGAAACGGCATAATGCAAATTTCAGGGTATTCTTTCATATTATGTACCTTACTTTTTTATTTTACTTGGATGCTTAGTTTATTTTTATTTTCTTAACCATTGAATATCCCGAGTCATATTTTTGATAAGTGAAATGATGCTGCATCGTTACATATTGAATTTTTTAGCGTTACAATCTCTATTGTTTCTCTTCTAATGGATGAATAGTATAGACTGGATGGGAAAATTATCTTACTGCCACTGAAATTTGTTTGGAAAATTTGTTAAAAATTTCTTCTTGATAAAAACTTGATAGGGCAGTGGTTTCTCTATTATATTTATTATCAGCTATATTCTCCTTTTTTTTCGATTCTTAAATTTCCTGCTAGTCATACCAATATTGTAATTCTTTGATCCGTCTGCTCTACTATACGGTATTTCTTCAACTCATGAGTAATTCTCAAAATTAATTGGGTCAATTTTAGCGCAAATGTTATTCTTCAATTCCGGCGCTTGTTTGGTTACTAAGGAGATACAGAAACATTTAATACTATATTTTAATTTCTCAAAAAAGCTTGGAATATATTGAATAGTGTGAAGTTTGTATAAAATTAAAGTTCGGGCTTCTTATTCTTGATAATATCTACGTTTAATTTGTTAATATGTCGAACTTAAAAACTATTATTATGAGCAATTCTGCGAATATTATCTAATGCTTCATTCAAATTATTTTGTGTACATACTGGAGAAACCATAGAGATTGTAACGTGCAGGAATTCAATATGTAACGATGGAGCATCATTTCACTTACCAAAAATATGGCTCGAGCTACTCAATTGTTATGAAAATAAAAATAAATTAAAAAACCAATAAATAAATAAATAAATAAATATAATAATAATAATAATAATAAAATAATAATAACGTGTATAACATGAAAGAATACGTGAAAATTTGAATGATGGCGTTTCATAGACCGTGCAATTTTTAAATAGTTTTATTTATATGCTTTGAAAATGACTCGTGGAGAGTCGAAATATGTAAGCAGTCGAAATAAACGTATTTTGACTGGATTGAAAGTTTTAATTGGCACATTTTAGCATTTGAAATTAGTCTATTATTACAAGGTGTTAATTTACAATATAGTTAGGTTGCAATATAGCAATATATTTATTTTATGTCCACTTCCATTACATCACCTACCTGTTAAATAAATTTCTATTAATTTTACAGAATCAAATTGCCATCGAGCAAAACACTAGAAAATAGCATTTTACTGAAATAATCTACACCTATTAAGAATTAACGGGGACATCTGTTAAAAGAACGGAAAACTCGCAAAAAGTACAGATTACTTCCATAATATAAATTGTTTTTCTGGCAGTGTCTTTCTGTAAAATGAATAGTTTTTTTTTTTTTTTTTTTTTTTTTTTTACTATTTAAAACTAGAATCATCAATCTTTCTGTTATATATATATATATATATATATTGAGTTTTTACGAAAAAAATCTTGACTTTTTCTTAATTTGACGTCCTTACAGTAGTAGACGAGTGGTGTTTTGGTTCGAACCCTATCGCGAACCGTCCGCTTAATCGTTCGGGGTTTTCCGCGGTTTTCTTTGCACCTTTGATATCTTTGCGTAAATACGGGTTAGGTTCACATAGAAAGACCCCCATGGAGGGCACATACCCTTCGGACCTATATCCCTCGTGTAGATAATCGCCTGTCGTAAACAACACAAACATCTTACCGTAGTAATACCGCAAAATTGTTAATGCCTTTATTATTTTTTTTTACAATTTCAATCAACGCCAAGTTCAACAATAATGTTGAAATATACTTAAAGCTGGTTCGTATGAATGTCGTAATTTTTTCGTCATGATGGGATTTTTTTAGCATCTGAACTTATTTTCCAGTTAAAAGTAAACTTAGTTCAAATCAAATTAGAAAGTGAATCGTGTGGTTTCCAGAGCTTGAGCCATTTATTTTTTAGCTTTTTAGGTGGGTTTGTAATTATATAAATACGTAGCACCTATAGTCGTCGTTCAGTCCGTCTGTCTGTCTGTCCGTGTGTCTGTCCGCGTGTCTGTCCGCATATAACAGAGGAAAAACTACCCAACCGAATTGTCTTAAATTTTAAATATATAATTTTTGCAACATTTTGTAGAGTCATTTAAATTTTATGAAAATCGGATGTAGAGTTTAATTACAGGGACAGTTGAAAGTTTTCCGTTACATTACGGCCAATGGGAAAAAATTATTGCGAGTGCATTTTAATGATGTTAAACCCTTCCTAATGATCTGAATATTCTAAATATATAATTTTTGCAACATTTTGTCGAGTCATTTCAAACTTTATGAAATTCGGATGTATAGTTTAATTACGGGGACTGTCAAAAAATTTCCGTTACATTACGGCCAATAGGAAAAAATGTTGCAAGTGCATTTTAATAATATTACAGCCTTCCGAATGATCTGAAATTTTAAATATATAATTGTTGATACATTTTGTCGCGGCATTTAAAATTTTAGGAAAAATGGATGTATAGTTTAATTTCAGGGACAGTCATAAGTTTTCCGTTACATTACGGACAAAAGGGAAAAATTGTTGCAAGTGCATTTTAATGATGTTACAGCCTTCCGAATGGGCTGAAATGTTAAATATATAATTTTTGCTAAATTTTGTCGTGTCATTCCAAATTTTATGAAAATTGGATGTATAGTTTAATGACAGGGACAGTCAAATTTTTCCGTTACATTACGGCCAATGGGAAAAATTGTTGCAAGTGCATTTTAATAATGTTACAGCCTTCCGAATGGTCTGAAATTTTAAATATATAAGTTTTGTAACATTTGTAGAGGCATTTCAAATTGTATTAAAATCGGATGTATAGTTTAATGACAGGGACAGTCAAAGATTTTCCGTTGCATTACGGCCAATAGGGAAAAAAAATGTAGCAAGTGTATTTTAATGATGTTACAGCCTTCCGAATGGTCTGAAATTTTAAATATATCATTGTTGAAAAATTTTATAGAGGCATTTCAGATTTTATGAAAATTGGATGTATAGTTTAATTACAGGGACAGTCAAAGTTTTCCGTTACATTACGGCCAATAGCGAAAAATTGTTTCAAGTGCATTTTAATCATGTTGCAGCCTTCCGAATGGTCTGAAATTTTAAATATTTAATTTTTGCTAAATTTTGACGAGTGATTTCAAATTTTATGAAAATCGGACGTATAGTTTAATTACAGGGACAGTCAAATTTTTCCGTTACATTACGGCCAATAGTGAAAAATTGTTTCAAGTGCATTTTAATCATGTTCCAGCCTTTCGAATGGTCTGAAATTGATAGGCACTTATGAAGTGCACTAAAATATACATTCAGTACTATATACGGTGAAAAAATATTTATAAAACTATTTATAGTACGAACGCGCCTCATTTGCCACGTTTGACGAGCAATTTCCAACTTGTTTTGTCAGTGAAAGTTCTCGCTAAAAAGACACAATTGGTCAAAAATAAATAATAAAGTAATAAAACCCAGACAAAAAATCTAATATTGGCAATATATTTAAAACTTCCGTAATCGAGTATGCATTTATTTAGTTGAGTAAAGAAGGGGGGGGGGGGGGTTACGACCTCCGATGCCACCTCCACCGCTGTCGTGGCATATGACGCATGTTTTCATTATTCATTAAGTAAGGCAAGTTCAACTTTTTATGACCAACTATTATAAAATGATTCTGATAGAAATGCCCCTGTTTCTATACAAAAAAAAAAAAAAAAAAAAAAAAAAAAAAAAAAAAAAGTGATAATAATAAATAAATAAATAAATATTTTGAAGACCACCATCAGTTTTTCCAGGTTCCTTCAAAGGATATATCTTCTAACTCGACTAAAGAAATGATGAGTTGTAAAATTCAGCAAAACTAACAAATTTGGAGGGTTTTTTTTTTTTTTTTTTTTAGTCATTGATAATATTTTCTGGTTAGCGCTGATTTTAATTTAATCATTTTAGTGTTACCTTTTTTATATATACGATGTTTCTGGGACTATGTCCGTATATTTACTTTTTCTTGCTGCATCAATAGAGAAAATGTGTAATCCGGAATTTAGCGTCATATTTTTGTAACAAATGATAGCATTGATGATTTTCGTATTCATTATAAAATAGCATATACAATGAAACAAGCTGTCACCTGGCGAACCAGCGGAATATTACAGTAATGACATCGCACACCCACTGCAACATGCCATGTATACCGGAATCATCGATACTGAAATTGTTATAAAAAGTCATTTGGTATCATTGCCTTCCAAACTAGCATATATAAGTTGTATTTCAGGTCCATCCAGAGCTAATGCTATCTATTGTTAATAATTTATATTACATGGTCACCTGCAGGGGCGCTGAAGTTCACGATATTGCAATCAGTTGCAACTTTCAGCTGAAACAATATAAAAAACTCATTCCCAACGATTCGCCATATAACGAAAAATTTAATTGAGGTGCATAAATTTCTTAATTCTTAATTGGAGGCATGAGGATTTTAAAAAGATGTGACTCACATAGAATAATATGAAATGAATCTTTCTGTGGCAAAAATATTCCTTACAAAAAATTGTTAAAAAAATATTGAGGACATATTTCTGAGAAATCTATTATTGGGTCAGGTACCGTTGACAGTGTCCAAAAATACATTTTTTATTTAATAGCTTATATTAAAATTTGATTCTTAAGAAACATTTTAAAAAAAACCCATGAAAGAAAATTAGCTGTAAAGGGGAACTTATATCCTAAACAGTTTGAGCTCTCTTTATATTATCAAGGAGTAATTCAAACTTCAAAATCAATTTTCCCAAAACGGTGATTTTGGCCACTGCAAGCATGATTTCTAGGATATGTTTGGATAGAATTTCGCAAAATTTTGACTGAAGGTATAAACCTTATAGATAAACAAAGTGACGAACTGTCATGTTCTTAAAGTAAGAAATGTAGATATTATGACTATCGGATAGATTTCATAAGAAATACTACCTCTTTCATTAGTTACCATGGTGCGACTTTTGAAAAAAAAATTCATAACTTTTCATAATATAGCCCCAGGATTCCAAAAGTAACCCCACCTAAAAAGTTTATATATATGTATATATATATATATATATGCATGTATTAAATTTTTACCGCACGATAAAGATCACAATTATGCACGGATCGTCTTCAAACACGCAAACACATTGTGATAGTTAATATCGAGGCGGGGATTGCAAAATCAACCTAAGGGATTAGAAATGGAGGGGGGGGGGGTAAAATTTTTGAATAGCGCCTTAACAGGATTCTGATAAAAGCATCTCTTACAGAAAAATGACAGGACAATTTAAACATTTTCGTTATAGCAGTTGCCAATAATGGAAAAACAAAATAAAATTTTTACCACAATTACTTTTCTATTACAAGATTTCCATGTGAAAAACAAAAACGAAATAAATAGTTTAACGAACTAAAAGAAAGTGAATATTACATCATATTGGAAATATAATGGACGTTAGCAGGTGAATATGTGACGTCATGCGAGTTTGAAAAAACTTATTGAAACATGATAAAAACCCGACTATGGAAATATTGGCATTTTCAACATTTTGAGGTTCTATTTTTGAATACCGCCTTAACATGATTCTGATAAAACCAGTTCTTACAGAAAAATGAAATTAAAAACTCGTCAAAAACGGCCATAAAAAATTGTTAAACTACGTTTATCTCTAATCTTGATTTAGTTTTTGTTGGTAAATAAGTACATAACTTCGAAATCTACCTCCACATATAGGCCGAAACGGCAGGGATTTTTTATTTTGAGATTTTTGATTTTACATTTTGTTTTCTTGAGAACGAGTTTTTTTTAAGTTAGATCATTTTAAATGTACATTATATCTCTAATCAATCATTAAAAAAAAATAGGCTCACTAGGATTATTCGATTATGCAGAAATCCTGCACGCAAGACATATAAGATAAACTAATTTAATAAAAAAAAACATTAACGTTCAAATTAAATTTAAAATCTTTATATGCATCGAGACTTTTTTTAAGTACATTTACTGTTAACATAGATTTCATTTAATGTGTGTTTCAAATTTCTTATTCAAAAGTTTATCACATGTGGAGTATTTGCAGTTCATATTAGGTAGATAGTATCATTATAGATAGTATCATTTTTATGCAATTTGCGAACTTCAAAGTTACCTGACCCCTTAATAATATTAATATTTGTAGCTTTTTTCAGAATTAGATTTAGAATACAATAGAATGTTTTCAAATTATTTATTTTTATTCGAATATATATGAAATTATTAGTGTATTTTGAAGCGCAATTTATCTTGAAAGTTATAAAAGAAATCATTCAATGATTCAATATTTTTCTATTAAAAATATGAATATTTAATGCAATAACTTCATTATTTAAGTAACTTTTTACAATAAATATTTATTTTACCCCTTAAAATAATCCTTACATGTTTTTAAATTAAATTTATATGAGTAAATTTAAACCGTACTAAAAAATAATTAATAGAAAGGAAGTGCATTGTACTAACTTTAAATCATTATAGTTATAATCATAATTTATGTTTTATTTCTTAAGAAAAATAATAAAAAAAATACTATTCTCAAAAAATTTAAAGACAGTCCGTATCGTGGAAGTTCAGAAAAATTGCTGTCATAGTGAAAAGCAAAGTCTTCAGAACAATACACTCAAAAAGAATCCGTAATTAATATGCATTATACAATCTTGGCGAAACTTTATTTAAATGATGTAATGAATTGGATGAAAGGATAATAGAATGAAAGAAACACATTGGTTTAAAATGCGTTTTATAAACTCAGAAGTTTCACAACTCGACCACAATTATAGATAGCAAGAAAATAATCCTCATTAAAAAACGTAAATATAAAATCCTGAACTTACATTTTTAAAAGTTCATCTCTTTGTGCATCGTGCATATGCCTCCGTAAAAATTGCCTCGTAAAAACGTTAATATTTAATTAATAGCTTTGCATAATGACCTCATTATTGAAAGAAACACATCATTGTTTTCACAAGCATCAAATATTATTTATTACATGTATCAATTTAATTTAAATTATATATAATATGGTCTAAAATATATATTTCTGAATCATCGAAATATTTTACATCAAAAATCTTTTCAATCGGGTAATCTCTTCTCCTTTTCTAACAGTTGCTTATAAAGGCTTTTCATGAACTCAGAAATGTCTCAACGCAGCCATCATTGTAACTAAATCCAAGGAAGAAATTTTCTTTTTTCTTACGGTTAATTTACTGTAGTAAATCTGTGATAAAACTTTTACTATACAGTAGATTTTTACTGCTACATTATCTGAATAGATTCAGGTAGCTTTAAATCCGCTTTGCTTTTAACATAATCTTATTCACAATATTTTATATTTTATACGTTGTAGTAAGCATTTTCTAGTAATGGAAAGTAAAAGCAGTTCTTGAAGGGTATGAAAATAAATAAGTTAGAAAAAAACTGTTAAAGCATTTTATTAACTTTCATGAAGGTATTTTGCTATTGATATAGTATGCTATTAACAAACTATTATTTCCTCTTATTCCTGTCCTTCATAAAAAATAGTACTTCGTCTATTATATCTCTGTTTTTAACCTATTTATTGAACTTTTTTTCTGGAGAAAAACCAAACTATTAATATATGGTTAGATGTGTAAAATTTCAAAATATATCTTAACATCTTTGTTTTTCGTTGTAAAACATGAGACAAAACGAGTATTTAAGAACTTGATAGGACACATAGACATATTTGTAAATAAATGAATTTATAATTGTTCTTATAAACAAAAAATGTACTATGGTTAATTTACTTAAAAATTCATTTATTAATCGAATGAACATTTTGTAAGAAAAAAAATAATAATTTTACATTAATTTAACCCTCTTCAAAAAAAGTTCATCATTGATGCAAAGAATTGTCGATTTACTCATACGTTCTATTATTCAGATTTTGACAAACATTCAGAAATTTTGTAAAACATGATTCTGAATTTTAAATGAAATTTTATGCCTACAACATTTTTTTTTTCAAATTACATTTTTGGTATAAAAAAAGTGCTGATTTTCAACGAAATTTTATGCCTAAATCTGTGTTTACTTACCTTTTTCCTATAAAACCCATAATATATTTAACTTTTTTTTAAGTGAAAAAGGTACGAATATTATATTAATACATTTGCATCATCCGCCCACATATGCGTCTATTTTAGGAATTCCATTTTTATTCAAAAAATCCGAATGCAAAATTCCAAAACAAAATGCTTTTGAGGCAAATAGATCAGCATCATATATGGAATAAACTATTAAGAAATACTTCAGATACGTTATCAATTATATTGTTTATGTGAATCAGAGACAAAAAATACAGCACACACTACAAAAAATATGGATTAAAAAATATATCTGCTACGAATAACATACTGGATTCACTAAAATCTTCTTCAGAAACACGTATTAAAAAATTATCTTCTTGAGCAGAGAAATGACACAACGTAGCAACCATAACCCATCGAAATCCAAACAAACTGATTTTCCTATGTTCAAGGTTAAATTGCTATAGAGAATCCATGATAAAGTATTTATTTACAAAGAGATATTTGGTGCTCTGTTATAAGGTTAAACAGGTTGTAATAAGTATTTTAACATATAAAAAAATTATTAAATAAAATATCATGTGTCCTAAAGATGTTTAATTTGCAAATCAGGCTCGTTAATAAATAGGTATTTGCCGGGCAAATGGAAAGAAATATACCGGAAGTCCTAAAAAGGACTGTCAGAATTTAAAATTCAATAAATTGCTAACGGTGACAGATATTTAAAAAATTATTGTAGGAGCTTTATGTATGATGTCAGGAGATATTTTGCTGTTATTCTCGAACTTAGTTCAGATTCCAAACAATAGGTGGCGCTACGGGCAGTATGGGCTAAATCTAGTCCCGATTTTTTGGTACTTCGCAATCCAGGCAATACATTTTAATATCATTTTTTGGCATGGGAGAAAATAAAGGAAAAACATCCAGCTTGAATGTAGGGCCTATTGCTTCCAGTGCCATCTATTGTTTGCAGTTCGAACTAAATTCGGGAATCACGATAAAAATTCCTGACATCATACATAACCCTCCTGCAAGAATATTTTAAACATCTGTCGCCGTTTGCGAGTTATTGAATTTTAAAATCAGTCAGTCATTTTTTGGACACTCGGTAGTTTAAAGAGGCTCATAAGTTCGGATTTCACAGAACATTGACCAGATTTTCTTACAATTTTCTTTATGCTCTTTTTTACTCTATTTTTATTATGATTTTCACTTTCTTTGATCTTTACAAGAAGAAAGTATTGGTTTCATGAAAATTTTCGAATCCCAGCTTTCGACGGATTTATACGTTTTATGGGTCAGAGATATCAAAAAACATGTTTTTACAAAATGTCTGTCTGTGAGTCTGTCTGTCCGTCTGTCTGTCTGTCTGTAAGTGACACAAATTTTGTGGGCGCTCTATCCCAAGAACTAATGCACGGAATTTAACAAAAAATTATATTCAGGTAGTCCCTCATATAGATTGGTGCTGACTAGTTTTTGGTGTAAATCGCCTTGCAGGTGGCGCTGCAATGTAGCATTTTGCAGGATGTCCGCAAAAGCTCTATCTCAAGAACTACTCCACAGATTTTTATAAAACTTCAAATTCCGTTAGTCCTTGACATTAATGGATGCTGTTTACATTTTGGTGTAAATCGCCTAAAAGGTGGCGCTGCTATGCTGCATTTTGAAGGATTTACACTATTTTCGCAGTATCTCTATCTCAAGAACTAATGTACACATTTTCATCAAACTTCGGATTTAGTTAGTCATTCATATGAATTGATGCTGAGTACGTGTTGGTGTAAATCACCCAATAGGTGGCGCTGCTGTGCTGCAGTTTGAACTATTTCCTCAATAGTTCTATCTCAAGAACTAATGCACGAATTTTCATCAAACTTCAGATTTAAGTATAACTTGATTAATATTGCTGCTCATTATGTGTTGTTGCAAATAGCTCAAGAGGTGGCGCTTCTATGCAGCATTAGTCGTGATATGCGCAATACCTCTATCTCAAGAACTAATAGACGCATTTTCCTCAAACTTCATATTCAGTTAGACGTTGACATACGTTGGTGATAATTAGGTTCTGCTGTAAGTAACCCAAAAGGTGACGCTGCTAATCTGCAATTTGCTGGATTTACACGATTTCAGCGACAGTCATACGTCGAGAACTAATGCACGGAATTTCATATTTTTACAATTCTCATGATGAACACATATTGCCATTTAATTTGGTACTGAGATACTCAATTTTGAAGTATTGACATGTATGAGATAGAAGAAAGTTTTGAGATGGCCACAACATACTAGTTTAAATTATGCACAAAAATATAGGACATTCTGTACTAGTTTATATTCTGCGAAAAGTTTTTTTTTTTCTTTACATAGTTTTATCTCTTAGATACAAGAAATGCAATTTTATCATTTTCCAACATCGTTAAAATGTGTTTAAATCTTCGGACCATCTGTCTGTCTATTGCCTACCGTCTACTCACAATTGTTCACATCACTATGAATACATTCCCTCAAACAAATTTAAATAATATATTTTCTCAAAATTCTTCGCAGGTCTTTTTAGTTTTTGCGAAGTCACATTTCAAATGAAGTTAACCTCTCTACAATATTTTTGCTTAAGACAAATTGTTTACCAGTAGCCAGTTAGCCTTAGACCAATTGGTATAACTAATTTAGCCTCAATCTTCCATTTTGTTGCTATGTAAAACTTGTCGCTTACCAATTGTCTCCTCCCAGAACCTCTTCTCCTATCACAGTTTAAGAAGCACTACTCAACAGTATGATCTACCAGTCGCCATTGCATGTAATCACTACATACAGTCATATATCTCGATGTGAAATCTTCGGTTCGCCCAGAAAAATTGGGTAACCAATTGTGATTGTAATTGTAAATCTCACAGTAATCGAAATAAATCTCAGCAGCTTGATCAGGGACCCGACGCTCCCTCTCGGACTCTGGTTGAGAGTCGGGAGGAGTGGATGTGGTCTACCCCTCGGGATTGCACTAACACTCTAAAGCGAAAGCTGAGTTCCCAAGGCGGTCATCGCTGCCATCGCTGCCCTATACCCTCGGGAA
Organism: Maratus speciosus; assembly: GCA_963932465.1. Taxonomy (NCBI): domain Eukaryota; kingdom Metazoa; phylum Arthropoda; class Arachnida; order Araneae; family Salticidae; genus Maratus; species Maratus speciosus. Next base: position 258,131,271 of record OZ010789.1, on the reverse strand, counting down.
CGAAAATGCTATTGAAAAATAATTTTACATATGCCTGAGAAAAACTGTGGCTTAATGACTTAAAATGGCTGCTAATCTTTAAGCTTTTTTCAAGATCACAAAAGTATTTTTTAATTTTACTTTTTAAATAGTGAAATATGATGAGAATTTATAGATATGATTTAATTTTTTATACCAACAATTTATATAGGAACTTTAACAGAATATATAAGTTTAGTTCATTACACAAATCTCATACAAATCACAACTGCTATTTTAACAAGATACCTCGAAATTTAACTGCTTTTATTACTTATTTTCACTTCCATTGTAATGTGCTTCACTCGTAACTTTTCTTTTACGGCCACTTTATGAAAACATATTCTGTTAAGTGTCTCATAAAGTTCTTGAATTTCTTTAAATTAACGACTGCAACACAAGAAGCACCCGTTTTATGCAAATTATCTGAAATAAACATTCTTTCTCTGATTTAGAATGAATTATAATAAATAGGAGTTTTGTTTTTCATTCTTCTATCTTTAGAAGAAGAAAGTATTGGTTTCATGAAAATTTTCGAATTCCAGTTTTTGACGGATTTACACGTTTTATGGGTCAGATATTCCAAAAAACATGTTTTTACAAAATGGCTGTCTGTGAGTCTGTCTGTCCGTCTATCTGTCTGTCTGTCTGCCTGTATGTGACACAAATTTTGTGGGCGCTCTATCTCAAGAACTAATGCACGGAATTTAATAAAAATTTATATTCACGTAGTCCCTGATATAGATTGGTGCTGATTAGTTTTTGGTGTAAATCGCCCTGCAGGTGGCGCTGCTAGGTAGCATTTTGCATGATTTCCGCAAAAGCTCTATCTCAAGAACTAATGCACGGATTTTTATAAAACTTCAGATTCCGTTAGTCCTTCATATGAAATGATGCTGACTACGTATTGGTGTAAATCGCCCAATAGGTGACGGTGCTGTGCTGCATTTTGAACTATTTCCTCAATAGCTCGATCTCAAGAACCAATGCACGAATTTTCATCGAACTTCAGATTTAAGTATAACTTGATTAATACTGCTGCTGATTATGTGTTGTTGCAAATCACTCAACAGGTGGCGCTTCTATGCTGCATTTGTCATGATTTGCGCAATACCTCTATGTCAAGAACTAATGCACGAATTTTCCTCAAACTTCATATTCAGTTAGACGTTGACATAAGTTGGTGATAATTAGGTTCTGGGGTAAATAAGCCAATAGGTGGCGCTGCTATGCTGCATTTTTCTGGATTTACACGATAACAGCGACAGTCATACCTCAAGAACTATTGCACGGAATTTCATATTTTTAGAATTATCATGATGAACACAGATTGCCATTTAATTTGGCACGGATATAGTGAATTTTAAAGTATTGAGGTGTATGAGATAGAAGAAAGTTTTGTGATGGCCCCAACATACTAGTTTTTTATTTCTCTAAAAAGTAATGCATGTATTGTTAATGCGAATGCATTTAACAAAACTTGTCTTTTAACAAATACATAAATAGGCATATATTTTCTGTTTCGTGATTGCAGTTAAATATAAAACACTAGGGGGCTCGGCCCCCTACGAGCTACGCTCGCCAACCCCCGTCCAGACACCGTAGACTCTAAATGCACGCTAATTTGATCGGCTTTAAAAAGATTTCGAAAGATTGAATTATAATTTAAAAAACAGTGGCGATCTCTCTATAAACGGATTTCTATTCATTTCTCTTTGATTGGGGAATTTTAACGCCAAATCCGTTGCAGTACTACTTGATTATCCCGTCGACCCATTTCGCCAAATTATATAAATCGCCAAACCACTCGCCAAATTATACAAATTGACATAATTTTTATTTTAAATAACGAAAAAACAAATAAATTAGTACAACATTAATAAAAATACAAATAAAACGTCGAAATAAAAATAACTTGATGACGTAGACACGTGTAACAGCATTTCAAATTAAGCTAATATAAGAGGAATTAAGTAAACAGAGTCTTTGTCTCCTGGTATTTTTTAACAAAGTGAAAAGAAAGTTCTTTTAAATGAGACATTTTAAATGAATCGTTTTTAATCTGACGTAATTTGGACCAAACTATTCTTTCTCTTTTTAATATTCACGTGAAAATACTTCTGTTAGAAATTAAATATTATTTGCGCTTTCCTAACAAAAATAGTTGAAAAGTATCCTCTTAAAATATCAAATAAATGTCTAGCACAATTTCTAAATTTAAACCGTTTTGCAATGTTATTTTGTGTTCATTTTATGTAATAACTATAATGTGACGTAAATATGACGTAATTTCTCCTATTTAAGACTTCTAACGCATGTTAATAAATTTATTGCTTTACAAATTACTTTCTCTCTTAAAATTCACGTGTAATTATAGTTTTTATGACATAATTTTTAATAAGTTCCTGCTTTTTGTACATAATTATTTAATTCTAATTCCAAATGTTTTTTCTGTTTATAATAGTCACGTGTAAATAAATTTTTAATTTATTTACACGTATAATTTTTTTTTTTTTTGAAGCAAACATTATTGCTTCCTCTGTTTATACAGTTGGCAACAGTTTAAATTAATATCACTTTCTAAAATCTGTTAAAAATATCTCTAGAAATGCTGAAAATCTGAATTTAAAATAGAAATAAAACCTCAAAAATTAGTCAAAATAAAAAAATTAAAGCAATCTGCACTCCGGCAAATTCTAACGCATAAAATGATCTAAAAATGATTAAATTCCTATGAACAGTTTTTGCTCCTATAAAACTTTTTTAGTGGAACGATTTTGTCCAACTTTAGCATTAAATATCTCTTAAAATAATTCTTCGATCTGAAAACTGTCTGCATCAGCGTATTTATCAAACATTTCTGTATAATACTACTGTTTTTCATATTTTTGCATGCATTATTTTTCTTAATATTAACGAAGAAAGACCTCCGGTCACAAAAAATTCAAAACCGGCGGCGGCGGCGGCGGTGACAGCTGTAGTTACTTTTTTTTAGAATAGAGAGATTTTCTGAAAGAAACACTTTGTTCTATGTTCAAATTTCCATATATATTGTTAAAATATATTAGTTGTTAAATGACTGACGGTATCATTATCAAATATTAAAGAATATGTATGCAAAATTTTTATGGATATGAAAATTTATTTCTAATTAGTAATAAAATATTTTAAAAAGTCGTTCGCATCCAGGTAAACCAGCTATTCTCAAGAAACTGGCGCACAATAGAATGACAAAAATATTGAATTTATTGAAATTATGATTAAGATAAAGTTTTATTTACTTCGATCAATAAAATGCAGCAGAAATTTAAGGTAAAAATCATAGTCGGTTTAGTTATGTTTTGTACTTGATTCTCGTGCAGCAACCAATAGTTCGGCATCTTCTTCGTATCTAAAATAAACAGTAATAACAAAAAAAAATGCTCTCTGAAGTATCATGGATCAGACAAGAGAAAGTATTGAAATTGGCACATTCTACAAGATTGTTTCTTTTAAATATATGAAATATTTTAATTTTTATTGATGCACGAGGAAATGGAAAATACATTGTTAACTTCTTTTCGAAAACAAATGCTCGAAACAGTAGTTGTAGATATGTACAATTATATTCTATGAAAATATTAATAAATGGAAAAATTGAACAAAATCGAAAGCAGTTACCTATTTGCCTATCCAAAAGATATTTATTCTCCAATGTTTTGACTCACACATACATGAAATAACTTATATTAAAAATATTATGTGTTACTAAACTGATGTTGCAGGTTTTCGTTCAAATTGTTAAACTACGTTATCTTTATCATTAATATTTCCTGCTGAAAAAATACGTTAAATTAAAAAACTGAAAAGACTATAATAATGTTATATATAATTATGATTAAAAATCAATAACTACATTAGTTATAGTAAACTGTGCACTAATGTTTTGTTTATTATATTATGCAACAAATAATTGTAGAAATTTTCTTGATATATACAAAGACTTAGTAATCATTTTCTAACTGGCCTCCATGTACTAAAATTTAAATAAATGCATTTGGCACTTGTCATTCATACAAACAACCTAAACACAAATACATATTTATACACGCCAATGCACGCCAATACATCCAAAGCAGTTCCAACAATGTGGAATTGATAAGTATATTTATTCATAGAATGATTTATATTTGGAAAAATAACAAAGTAGGAAGAAATGTGTGTAACATCACATTAACCCAATATGGAATTTAAATTTGCGTTTGCTGTATAAAACTTAAGTTTACAATTACACTATAAAACAAATCATTACTTATTGAGAGAAGTTTCGTTTGATTTATTGTAAAAGATTTTTTTTTATATATAAATAGATAACGAAAAAATTATTGAGTTGGTTAAATCATACCGAATTTAACCACAAATAGCCAAGCACTCGCAATGAGGAATGTTACAATGAGAAATGTCTACGTCATCCACTAAAATTTCTGGAAGAGCAAATATGTGGCTTGGAAGTTCGCTCGGTCTCTGCACCTAAGCTTTCGCAGTCACTCATTTTTATATTTTAATAAACTACTAATATATACTAATTATTAATTCGTAAATAGTAATTTTACGTTTCATAATTATTTTATAATTATATAATTATTTTATTATTATATAATTATATTATAATTATTAATATTACGTTTTATAAATTTAAAATTTAATATTTAAATCTTCGTAAGACCAGTTAGGTAATAGGGGAGATTCTTGAAGATGTGATAAAACGCAATTCCTCGTATTTGAAGTATTCTACTACGGTTACAAAAGTTCGGTTACGGTCTACTACAAGTAAAACTGTGTTATTGATAGGAAAAAAATCTTTATGGATAATTTTAGTCTATCAAATTTTAAAAACAATCGCGAAGAATTTATGGAATAAAATTTCCAAAAAAATGTATTTTCATTTTCATATGTACATTTTTCAATATGTTCCCGACATTTTGGAGCAGGAAAATAAAATTCCAAGAGTCGTTTAGTGAGAATCGATAATCTACCTTTAAATTCTTCAAGTCAAGAAATGCAACACTATAATTATTCTGTAAAATTGCATAAATAAAACGCACAATCAGTATAAGTATAGCATTTTTGTGTATTAAGGAACATTTTGTGTAGTGAAAAACATAGCTTTAGCTAGACTTGTAATTCCCAATTTTGTTATTCGTTATTTTCTGGTAGCATTCGGGAAATCGGTTTCATCGTAAAAGAATAATTACTTAAATATGAAATTAATAAGACAAGAAAATTACTGATATAATCTCCTAGCAAATCATTATTTTATTTTATTTTACGCTTAAAGACAATTTGGCAGCCTATAACATTAAGTATCTGTCAGCAGGATGGCTGTGGCCTTTACTTCAGTGCACCGCGTGAAAACTAAGCCAAACGATAAAAACCGAAGAAATAAAAAATATTCCATGTTACTTCTATATTTTGCACTAACATCATAATTATGGTCACTGTATCTTATATGGTTAAAGAAATCCTATTACAGTTTTTTTCATTGATGTATGGGAATTTTTTGAGAGTTTAGAAATATTTGACATTTTAAACAAAATGTTTAATAACTGGTCCCCTAATTATAATCAACAGTAGATTGGACATTTGTCTTTAGTATGTCGGACTTTTTTTATGCAAGTACGGAAATCTCGAAATGTTTTAGTGGACAAAATATTATATACACGTTATTTAACAACACATCTTTAGAACTTTTTTGAAATTCTACAAAAAAAGCAAGAAACACGATTCTTCTCTCGGGCATAGTTAAAAAGCTCTTTTATTTATAAAGTGGAACAATCAAACACCAACAAAAGGAAAAAAAAATATAAGTCCTTAATAAATGTTATACGTGACGAATTTAGAACTTTTTTTATTTTTTTAAATCGGCTTGTGACTATAGCATTTTCATTTTTAAGAATAGTATTCAATATACATATATATAATAAATATATTAAATGTATGTAAATATATATATTATATTAAATGCATTAAAAAATCCAATGGTTGAAAAGCTGGTATCCGTTTCTTTATTTTTAATTTTTTATTATATATATATATATATATATTGGGGCGGGGGGGGGGGGGGTAAATTTCTTCTACCGAAGAATCACATACAAAATTTTATTTAAAAATCGAAATATATTAAGAAATTTCTTAAAATGTTAAGAGTCTCAAAATTCGAATTTAACTATCAAATTTGGTGCTTAGACATTTATGTAAAATGCCGATTTGCATTTTTCATAACTAATATATGCTTTTCGTCCGATTCAAAACGATAAGCATTAACTTTTATATGTAAAGTCTGTTAGAAGTATTACGAATATCTAATAATATGTGTTTGTTAAAATATTAAAAATTTTATTGAACATTGAAATTTACTTATTTCTGAAGTTATCGTTTAAAAATTAAAGAATTTCATAAAAAAAAAAAAAAATTGTTGTTGACGTTATATGTGAGAGCATTTAAGATAAAAAAAAAGTTTAATGCGAATCCGATGTCATATAAGGAATGTCAGTTCCTTTTTACAAAATATTAATTTTAAACTTGTAGTACAGTTGCTTTTTTTACTAGTATAGTAAAAAACTAAATTCTATAAATATAAAATTTTGTATTTATTTTAAGTCATAGTGGTAGTAAGTCAATGTAATAGTCGATAAACACATAATACTAATACTAAATGCCGCAATAGTTATAACAAAGTTATATTTGCATAACCGAATTCATTTTGTATAATAAGATTTTCATGCGATCGCAAGCAAGTGGAACTCTTCGCTAAAATATTCTATTGAAGATTTTGTATTTGAAATAGGAACCTGCTTACAAATATTCAGCCTGATTTTTATATTAAAGTCTGATACAAATATGCTGAACAACTGATTAAATGTGCTTGTTAAAATATTCAAAATTTGACTGAACAGTTTTTGTCCGAACAAAAAAAAGAAATGTTCGGACAATAATTCTTACTTATGCTTAATGAGTAAAAACATACATTTGAAATAAACGGAAAATAAATAAAATAATTGGTAGTTAAAAATTAATAATAAGAAAAGAAAGATTAAATTTTTTTTGAAAGCGATTTTTAATCAGTCGTTCTAAATGAGATAATTGCCGATTAATTACCTAATTGAAATAACGTTTTTCAAGTTAAGCATTAAAAAATAATCTTTAATTATTACTTATTTTTTGGTCCCCTCAGAAGTTCTTTGTCTTTTGTAATTATTTGAAGTTTAATGTGCTTTTACGACATGAGAAGCAATAAAAAAAAATTTTCGCGCTTTATTGAATTATATTAAGCGTTACTTTTTCAATAGTACTTATTATGAAAAAAATCCAATTATAAATTTAAGTAAAATAATACAAACGCAGATTTATTTAAACTAAATATACTTTGATTCAGCTTTATGGATATTTCAAATAGAATAATATATTTTTTAAATATTCGCTGAAATTTTTAAGCTGTCCACGCAAAACGCTTATCCATCTGTATAAGATAGAACATATTTAAATCGTTTATGTAACTGTTATCCAATGTGTTTAAAATATGTTTAACTAATTTATTTTACTGTTTTAGTGGAATGCGGCATTGATCTAAATTGATTAATTCTTTTTTCTGTGCACAGTACCTCAAAAGGCAAAAAGGGAACATTTATAGGATCGCTTATTTGTCCGTCTGCATGTCAACTCCATTTTTTTTCAAGGACACCGAGACTATCAAGTTGAATTTAATTTCAAATAATAAGATCAAAGGTACATTTTTTTCTTTTTTAATTCAAATTTACCACCATAAAGTTTTAAAACATTAAAACAACTTTTCCCCGTACGGACGTCTTCTCAAAATCTACAGTGTACTTTCAGAAGGCGTACAATATTGTAGTTTTGCAAATGGGAATGTATATAGCACACCTACAAAAAATAGATCGAAAATCATTACTTTATAATACTGTATATACTTATTAAGTGGCAATCTCAACTGATCGTCCGTCTGTCAGGAAGTTTTCCTTTTTAAAGAACTGCTGAAACAGTGAATATCAAATTGTAACGTCTACGGTACTATTGTTTTGTAAAGATTTCTAAATTTTAACTCAGTGAAATAAAGCTTTTCTGTCTTAAAATAACGGTTATTACAATTCCTCACTATCATACAGTATAGGGTGCCTAGAACCTTGAAATTTGGAAGGAAGGAAGGTCTCGTAGTACTTGTAAATAAAAAAAATCTGAAAATATTCAATTTTAAACTCTATGTTAATTTAGTACTTGACAAAATTCCCTGACTGTGTGTTTGTCAGTATCCTTTTTGCCAGCCTTTACAAAAGGTATCTAGATGTAAGTTCTGTTTTCTATATACAGTCGAACCTCGTTAACACAATCACGTTTAACGAGAATTTCTTTGGCACGAACTGTTTCCAGTTGTCCCGAATTGTATAGGCATTTACTATTATTTTAGTCCTTTTAATACGAACACGCTTAACGCGAAATATTGTTTATCAGGAATTGAAAATGATCAGCCGTTGAAATATTGCCTACTCATAGCACGAAAGAAGCAAGTTTTCTCAACTTTACAATGCAATTCAATTGAGTTCTATAATTTTAGAACTCGAAATGTTTGAAAGAACGTTATTCTCGGAAGGGAAATGTCTTTAGTTTTGATAGTCAAAGACTAGCGATCGTAAAATTGTCAGGCGAATCCTCTAAAACCCACTTAACAGATAGAATTATATTGTAAGAATTCCATTGAGTAGTGAAAAAAAGTACGTAATGCTAATTACAGATTTTTTTTCGCAAAGTTGTTTACGTATGCATATTAAACTGTGAGATCGCTGTGGTAGTGATTACTTAGATTATAATCTGCAAAAATAAATTAAGTTGGTTGTCCGGAGCTTTGGTGGATTTCTTCAGATGTAACATAAATACATGTAGGTTCTCCTTAAAAAGACTTTCATTGATGAATTTCCAACGCATAGGTCTACATTCTTGATGGATCGATCTTAGGAAACACATTCAACACCAGCAACATATAAGATGTTGAAGAAGCTTATGTTTATTTATCTTGTTACATGAAATCTACAGGGTGATTCAAAAAAGTTTCCAAAATAGCATGGCAAATCAGGCATATAGCAAGGTTGAAAAATCACATAGGAATATAGGGTCGCAAACCACTTATTTAGCCGCAAACACAGGATGTTTCATCCTAACTGAATCCGGGTTGACGGTAAAATTTTCGAGAAAAATAAAAACATTGTCATGAAAATGCAACGATATTTACCTTGTTTTGTGCCAAAATTTCATAACATCACAAAAAAATCTGGAAAAACAAGTAGCTCAAGCAATCGATGATACCGCATGTATTCATAATCACAGTCCAAAATTTGGAGCGTCGAATGCATACTGCTCGCATTTCTTCGCTGCAAACTGCTCGCAAACTTCTACCCCTTTTGTTTGTTGTTATCACATTTACAACAACGGTGAGAATGTCTGATAAATATTTTATTGTAATATACTTCAGTTTTCTGAAAGTTATTACGTTAAACCAAATTGAGTTATGATGAAACACCCTAGATTTGTGTCTAAATAAGTTGTTTGCGACCGTATGTTCTATGCGATTTTTGATTTTGTTGTATGCCTAATTTGCCATGTAATTTTGTAAACTTTTTTTGAATCACTCTGTATAATATTTTTTAAGTATGATTATCGCGAACTACCTTTAACACAAACAAAAAAAAATCCCTTTGAGGGATTGCGTTAACGAGGTTCGACTGTATTTATAAAGAAACTACACTGAGAAAAAAGAAATGCCGCCTTCATCTAGAATGAATAGCTAGTCATTTTCTAAATCCCTAAATTGTTTTCTCGGTGACGAAACGATAATGAATCATTTCAGTATCCTGAAATTATTGCTTGATTTCTGGAATGATTTCATAAAATAAAATTATATTTACCAAAACTAACATCTTGTGTTCGTATGCATTTGCACAGATTTGTACATAAGTTCGACCACGAAAATAGAACAAAACGCTCGTGAATTCTAGTAGTAGACTCTAGAACTCCCTAGCAAAGGATCTAGAATTTATAAGGATGACGTGGAAATAATGTTTCACAGAGCCACAATTTAGATTCTAGATGTATTCTAGATTCTAGATTCTAGTTATATTCTAGATTTATTTCTCAGTGTAGGTTCTTACCAAGCATTATGGAAATATGAGATCAGAATACAGAATTCTCAGGGTGCGTGTCTTATGTGTTCTTGACGTGTTTTATTTGATTGCATTCGTGCCAAATTCCGACTTAACTTCCGTAAAATGTAAGTTAATTTAAACAATTTTAACCAGGTTTCTAACCGAGAAATATTCTAGATGTATCATTAGCTATTTAATTTCCTGTTTCTGAGCGGAACTTGTTTGATATAATTTGTTTAAAAAACATTCTGGTTCGAAACATGTTTAACGTAGTTTAAATTAAGTCGCATTTTACAGAAGTTATGTCGGAAAGTTGGCAAGTGTGTTATTGTTACAAAAATATAATTTCTTCACCCATTTATATTATTAGAATGCAAATTATGTCTCTATAATTCAATAATTGTAAGGAACTTTCCTTTATATTTCATAGAACATGTTGTGTACATTGAAATATATATATATATATATACTTATAATTCTACTTTTAATAAACAAATCGTAACATCTTTTTTTTTTTTTTAATAAGCCTTGATAGTATATAATTTAATAGTGATATAATTTAATTCATTTCTGAGAGTTACAAAAATTTTATCTGGTAGAAGATATTTCTGATGAATACTTCAAAATTTACGTCAAATTTTCATTCCCATAGCATCGACTTTTGCCAGTATTTTATCCTTAACAAGCGAATTTTGAAAGTTATGTTTGTTAATCACACTTTAAAGCCTTTCCAGAAATCGTAACTTTTAATATTACTTGGCTTATGTTATTTCTCTGCAAAATTTTAAGAAAACTAAAATTTTCCACTGCGTTAAAAATGTTTTAAGAAAAATAGAGAGTTTAATAAAAATAATACATTTTTGTCAATTTTTAAGCAGCAATGGTATATATATTTGAACATTTGTTATAATTTAAAACAATTCATGTATATATTATATATATTTGGATGTGATATTCATAAATTTATTCGAATTAAATAAGTCTTAAGTACCATTATTAATCGTACTAGTTTTATATTCAATAAAATTGCACAATTGTTTCAGCAGAAAGTCTGTACACACTTTAAAAAATAAGAATTTTTCTTAGTCAAATATAATACGAGGCCCACAAGGAAATTTTTCATATACGGCTAAATGGAACAAGTTAAACTTCCCATGTCTTCGGAGTGTTCTTGGTAGTTTCCGCCACGATAAGTACTCTTTTATAGGCGAATTTTCCACAGATTAAATGCCTCAGGCGACCCATTTGTTGGAATAAAGGAAAAGTATTGTATTAGAGCCTCAGCAATCTCACCTTCCGAATGAAAGCGATACTCACGTAATTTATTTTTAGGTTAAAAAATAGAAAAATCCCACACAGCAAGATCAAGGAAAAAATAAGTGGTATGTTCTAGCACTTTGATGTTTTTTTGTTTTTTTTTTTTTTTTGTTCAAACCATTCGACACTCTAATGCTGAATGAGAAAATGCATTTTCCTGGTGAAGCATGAGTCCCATAACATAAATTTCTTGGAGAATTTCTGGAAGACACGTTGCGGTGTACATGTACACGTTATCTGTAAGATGTCTTATGTCCCATCTGTTTAATGGCTTTGACCAGACATGTACTTCTAAAAAACACTGCATACATTACTTTTTTCATTGCTTGTTGTCTTTTCACTATTTAGTCATTCCATAGAAAATAAGCAAATCACCTGTGGCAGACATGTCGCTGATTTTAATGAAATTCAGTTTGTAAGTAGGTCATATCTATTTATGAGTAAATGTTAAATAAGAGATTTTAGCATTGTTTATTTAAGTATTAAAATTTACATTAAAAGTGGATGTAAAATCGAGGTTTTGTGTACATGCTTGAAGTTTCAATTTTGATTATTAGCTTTAAGAATGCAAAGATTACATTAAAAATCATTTATAATTATGAATGAATAATAAGTAACAGATCGACGTAAGATAGTAATTGTATTTTTATTCCATAATGAGAAAAAAAAATATTTTTGATAATTTTTGAAAGAAAAAATGCAACATTTCTATTGCTCGTTTAGATGAATGACACCTCTGAGAATATCAAAACTACTTGACGTTATAGCTAAAAGTATATATGTTAAATATCCAAACTTTCATTCTTGCCTTTTTATTCCTTAATGAGAACAAAAAAATAAATAGTAAAAAATGTTAGGGTGAAATGCAATATTTCGATCACTTGTTTCGACGTGAAGAAAAGCTTTTTAAAACTTTTAATTTTTTTTATATTATACATAAATCTGTATATTTTAAATGTAGAAACTTTTATACTTGATTTCGGTTTGTTTTTGCCTCAAGAAGATTTTAACACTAGAACTACCGATGTTAAATACATACCTAGTTTTACCGCACCCGTCAAATTGACGGATTTTTGATCATGGCTTTCATTGTAACTTTTAACTTAATTAATGTAAATAAAAGAATATAATTTAACAAAAACAACATTTAATATAATAATTAATTAATTATTAATAAAAGAACAAACGAGAAATGTTTCTATTTGCATTTATAGTACAGCTCATTTATATGTATGAAATAACTATGAGGCACATATTTTACAAGTACATGTTATTTTAGATGGACACTTGCCACAAACATATTTGTTGCATACATTGCAGGTATAAATCTCTCTGTTTTTGTTGCACAATCGAATTTGGCAAGATTTGTGTTTATAAGGACTTTTTTTGAGTTTTCTGGAGTACAATCCATTGCTTTCTTCTCTTGTTTTGTGGGGAGGCTTCTTTTCTGCAACACCTATATTCACTGGAGAGTTCTTTGGATAATTGAAATAAAAATTGTTTTCTAGTTATATTTTCATCACAAGTCTCTTTATATAAAATCCACGCATTGATTGCTGCAAAGTCCAAAATATTGTAAAATACCTGCAAAGGCCATCTACATGACCCGCTTTTACGCTATATTGGCGGGCCATTTGGTCAACTACATCTATTCCAAACTTAGTCTCATTGTAAAATGACACAGTTGCAGAATTTTTTTTCGATTAGATGCAATTTTTTCGGATTTATGTTTTGAGCTAAGGTATAGTACTTTTTTGCGAGGCTTTCTTTTGTAAATTGTTAGAATATCCACAAGTTAGAATCCACAATATCATTTGATTTGTGGAATTTTGTAGAGAAAAGAGCCATGTTATCTTTTCTAACTTTAGATATTTTCGGCAATTCTCTTTTATTAGCTCGCATAGTTCCAACAAGACTTGTCTTGTTTTGGCCAGTAGCTTCTTTGAGAGTTGTATACTTGTAAAAAAATTATCCGTTGTTACATTTCTCCCACAATTTACATAGTTATTTTACAAGATTCAAAACTACAAATTCATTCAAAGGTACTCCTGATGGTCTAAGATCTTCTTTGCCTAAATAGAGAAAACCATTTACAAGATATTTTCTTCGCACGTCTACAGCTAACCAAAACTTAATTCCGAATTTGCCCGGTTTGTTGGGAATATATTGCAGAAATCTGCATCTTGCCTTTGTAGAAAACAGTTGTTCATCTACGCTTATATTCTGATCTGGTTTGTAACAAGCTTGGCTGTTTTCAATAAAAGATTTAACGTTTCGGAAGCTAATCCAAATTTGTCAGTTCTTAAGTGAACACTCCTCTCACTTTTTTTGTCGAAAATGAATGAATCTCATAATTTCTGAAAATCTGTTTCTACTCATAGTTTTGTGAAAGAAAGAAGGTCCCCATTTTTCTGACCACAAATATGATAATTTCAAATTTCTCGCTTCGCATACTTATCGAGCATACAAAATAGCTACAAACGCATATAATTCTTCAATAGTATTTTTCCAATCGTCCTTCTGTAAAACATTTCTATCCTCGATCTCAATGCAAGTTTTTATGTGATTATCATACGATTATCAATTATAAGTCTAAACGCACTGTTAACATTACCAAGCATAATGTTTCGCTTCGCATAACCAGTTGGGCCTGAACTATCCTTGAATATAGTATGTGATGGGAGTCTACCAACACAACCATTCCCTAATTCTTCTCATTCAGTACCGTCGAGTGAAATGTCTTTCTTCTGTCTTTTTTCGGTTTCTGTTTGGCTATTTGATTGAGTATCTGAACATATTCGCAATCTCTTTCTGCGTCTGTGACTCTTTTGGGGAATTTAGTCTTCACTCCCTGAATCTTCACTTTCATATTCATTCTCTTCACTTTCTTCAATATCTCGTACTTCAATTTCAACTTCAGCTTCTACAGAGTCTGAAAATTCAGTTTTATTTTCCACGCAAGATATGTCCAGATTATTATTACTTGAATTACTGTCCGAACAGTCTTCATTTATACTAGTGAGTTCTTTAAATTCTTCGAATAATTTTCTGCTTTCTGGGAATCGTTTCATTGTTGCCTAGAATTTACAAAAAATAAATTTTAAAGCTCATATATTTTACCATGTCCTAAGACGACATTCTTCGAACACACAGATTCCATCACATCTCACACTCGCGGCCAAACAACGTGTACCTAGTCGTTTCTCACTTCATTTCAGTTTTTACTTCCTTTCTCTCTCTTCCTTTTACGCCACGACATCTGGTATTCCGACGGATTGTAGGGTGCCTCTATTAGTGAGTGACATCGGCTGTCGGAAATCAAGCTGTGCATGAAAGCAATTAGCCCTCCTACAATACTATTTTCCGAGATTGGAATTTTTACAGATTACACTTTGCACAGATTGCACTTTTCACCAAGAACTTTATCACGTTAGAAGTACACCTGATAATGATTGCGTCCTGATTACATTTACCAGTCAGACCGTTCAGTTCTAAACTGAATCGTAATCGGAGTAAATTTGATCCCGTTATAACGGCTGCCGATCACTTTGGATCATTCAACTTCGAAATTGCCAAAGCCTTCATTTTGACGGGTCTTGGTAAAAATAGGTATAAATGATACTGATTATGAAAATTAAAGTGGGTGAGTGGAAACTGAATAGGAATATTTAACTATTCTTATATTTCATTAAAAGTCGTATCATAAAGTTCTGGAACAATACATAAATTATATCAAATTTTTAAACACGAAATTTGAAAACCGTCAAAATGACGGTCTTGGTAGTTCTAGTGTTAAATTAAAGTAAAAAAAAAAAATATGACTAAATCTAACACAATTCATATATTATCACCCAAATCTAGATACAGAAACTAGATGGCAGCACTATTTTTTTCACCTCGAAATCGTGCAATGTTTTAAGAAATGCGCGCGAATTCAAAGAAAAATAGCACATGGAATGTAGTTAATATTGCTTTTTTAACTCATTTTTGCTAAGTTAGAAATCAAAAGGCAATGTTGAATTTTTTTGAGCATATCATGGACTTACTGATCTTTAAGTCTGTGCTATATTGTTAATGTCAGACCTTTCATTTATTTATAATTTTGCTCATACATAAGAGGGAAAAAATATGATTTTGTAAATGTTTTACTGTTTCTAAGATTTTTGAAGATGAAGGAAATAAATGGCAACTTTCAAACTTGGGGAATTTCATCTTCATATGCAATACTACATCAGACATCAATTTCACAGATGTTTTTTAATTCCTATGATTTTTATAACGTTTCTAATTTTCTCAAAATTTGCAAATTTTCAATTTTTACAGCCAATTAAAGATTAATCATGGTGTTGCCAGATTATTATTACTCAATAAATAAAAAGTAATTTTTCAGAGGTTACATTATTATAAAAAAAATTATTTCAGTTAAACAGTTTTCAAGATACAGAACTTCAAACTTGCAACTTTGGACGATTGCACACATTCCATTCTTTATCACAATTTTTTTAAATGTCCAAAACTGCTAAAATATTTTTTTTGTGAAGATATTTTGCAGAGCTCTATTTAAATATGAATTGAACATGTATATCAAATTTTATTAAAATCGTTTACTACATGGCCACGACTTTTTTTTTAATTTTTGCTCATTTTACGTGGAATGACCCTATTACTGATTTGGCATCTTATTCAAAGACCCATACTTTAATTTCTAGTCTTATTGATGGTTTAAAAAAAGGTATGTGCGTCTCATGACCAGTTATGATTATAGAAATAATGCGGTGGCCACTATCATTTAGTCATTTTAGGGTTTCTTTACTGAATCTTATACTCTCCATTTTTTGTGTGTTCTGTTAAATGATGGGGGGGGGGGGGGGGGGGTTGTAATTTTTTTTCCGTATGTTTTTTTCTTCATGAAAAAATATATGTATAGCTGCAGATCCAATGTTAAGATCCTTCTGTATCATTTGGTAAGTATAGCGAATATCATCGATTAACATTTTTTGTACGGCCGACACATTTTCTGGGACAACAGCTGAGAACGGTCTTCCTGAGTGTTCTTCATCCATTTCGACATCTTCTAAATTCTGTAAACCATCTGTATACTGTGGCAGGATAAGGAGATTCATTTCTATGGGCTAATTGTAGGCATTGAAGGTATTCTTCTTGGTTTAGATACACTTTGTCATAGGAAAACATAGCTCGATAATGCGCTCAGATCAACTTCATATTACTTTCTTTCTAAATTTATTCTACGACAGCTACATTACAATTATAGCAACAATTTACCTTCCGCGATCAAAAAAAGAGTTCAAATTTACATATCCAAAATGTTTTTTTTTTCTTTTTTTTTTTTTTTTAAATGTTTATTTGTAAAAGTTGTTTATTTAGCATGAAAATATGTACTTGAGAATTGTTAACATCCGAAACACATTTATTCCAGTTTGAGAAAACTGAATAACACATTATAAAAACATGTAACCATATATATTCCAAACGGAAAAGTCAAAACATTTATACAAATATATATTTCCTTAAAAGATGTTACTAAAAACACATTAAAATATATTAAAAACGTATACTGACATTGACATGCTTTAACACCTTCATTGAGTAGTCATCAGAATGTATAACAGGATGATGATGAAGGAGTTATAACATGTCAATATAGTTTTTTAATTTATATATAATGTGTTTTTAGTAACGTTTTTAAGCAAACAGATATTTATTATATGTTTTGACTTTTCCGTTTGGAATATATATTTTTACATGGTTATTAGTAGACGTAATTAAAATTTATTGCTCTTGTTTATACTATAAAAACAATTTAACAAGTTTTCGAAAGGGAATGGCAGATAAAGGAACAATGTTTCTATGAATGTTATTTAAATCTCAAAAACATATAGTTTTTGTGCTGTCAAACGATAAAAAAGTTATTGTAGGTAAAAAAACATGTGTTCTTTTTGAAAGTGTATAATGAAATGCATCAGATTTTAGAATAAGCTTAATAATTTTTGCATTTTTAAGGAATTTTGATCATTGAAAATTACTTATCAGTTAATGTTATTTTCCTTTGCTTTGAAAAGCATATCTGTTGTATGAATTGTTTTTTAATGTCAGTATAAAATGTAAAAATGTTAGGTAATTATCTATGTAAATATGAAGATAATGCATTAAATTTTTAATATTCAACATGAAGAGGTTGTATGAATAAAAAATAATTTATTAATTCTAACCTTTCTATAGCTCATGGTTTCAATGTGTTTGCTATTGGTAACCAGAATGTCGTTACGTTTACCATACCAAGCTTTGTTAGTAAAATTGTTTTACCAAAACGGTAATTCCGCATTAGTTGCTCTACGGAAAATTCGGACTAAGAAGGGGATGCGGAAAGGTCCATTGGCTGTTAAGAATCTTTGATTAATGGCAGCCAAATATGAAGATACAGGATCGTTGAATGTTCGTTCTGGAAGAGGAAGAAGAGTCGTTTCCTCAGAAGCAATAGAGAGGGTTGCGCTTCAGGTAGAACAGAATAAAGCTTCCAACGTACAGACTAGTACCAATGTCTGTCATGTGGCAGAAGCATTGGATATGCCACGGTCAACTCTCCAAAGGTCATGCGGATTATCCTACGGTATTATCCGTACAAGCTTCAACTTGTGCAGGAGTTGCTTCCACATGAATTTGAGACTCGACACCGGTTATCAATTTAGTTTATTGCTGGCTTTGAGGTTGATTCAGAATAGCCTTGGAATAGTCACATAGTGATATATATTCACCTAGTGAATACGCACAACTGTCGAATTTCGGAACCAGAAAATCCGCATTAAATATCTTACAGGTTCTGTTGCATTCACCAAAAGTGACGATGTGGTGTGGGTTTTCTGCATCTTTTATTCTCGGCCCATATTTTCCCGGGGAATTAAGTGCTAGAGGTCCAGTAATATGTTCGATCACCGGGCAGCGATATGTATCCTTATTTGAAAATAAAATAATTCCGGATCTGCAAGCACGTCAGTGCCTTTCACGTACAATTTTTATGCAAGATGGAGCTCTTTCACACAAGAACGTATCTGCAACCGCCACTTTCGTAATCTATGGCCTCCCAGATCTGAAGACCTCAATCCACGCGACTTTTGGCTTTGGGTGAATTTGAAATATTTGGTAAGTCATTATAATCCAAGAACTTTACCTAATCTTAAAAACAGCATATCACAGCATGTTCTTACCATTTACCAGAACAAACTGCGGTAAACTACTGAACATGCTATCTTGCGATTCCAAATGGTAGCTAAAAATGATGGCCGTCATATGGAACATGTTTTTTTGCAATAAAGTATGTAAACTATCTCGTAAATGTGCTGTAAATGCGTAATTCATTAAAACGCTGTCTGGTGATGAAATTTTGAATTAAACTTATTTTCGCTTAAAGAAATTCCTATGTCTTCATTATGTCCTTCACAAAATTTCACAGCTTTCTGTACAATAGTTTTGTCTGTAGACAACTTTAAAGTAGGGTCGTTTAATTATGGTCTCCCTGTATATAGTAATATATATTTTTTAATTAACATGTAAACACATATCCTTAGCGTAATAATTTTCTTTTGTTAAGTATAAAAGGAAATAAGATTTAAAGTAGTTAAATAAGATTTAAGAATAAGTCCACTCAAATCATCTGCCAAAACTCTATGGGAATAAATTTTCATCAACATGTTCAAAGAATGAATATAAAATAAAGTGAAATATACAGTAAAATAATGATTAACCGCATATTAAGAAACACGTTTCAACACCACAAATGCGCTAAATGACTTCATTTAAATGCACGTGTAGTAGAAAAATCGATTATTACACTGTAAAAAACGACATTTTTACAGTACAAAGTACTGTTCATCTCGCGCACAAACTCGATCACAGTTGAACGTACTGTATCTTTCTTTGGTTTCCTGACTATTTAAACATAGAAAATACAGTAGTTGCGTAAAATTAACAGCACAATGTACTGGCAATTTGGACGCAAGTAGTTTGTGATGTGGTCTAAATGCGTCCAAAATTGCCAGTACATTGTACTGTTAATTTTACGCAACTACTGTATTTTTCATGTTTAAATAGTCAGGAAACCAAAGAAAGATACAGTACATTCAACTGTGATCGAGTTCTGCTGGCAAATTTACAGTGGTTTTTTTTTACAGTGTATATTATAGACATATAAAGGAAATTTTCCAAGTGAGAAAAATAACAAATAATCTCCTTTATGTGACCACACTTTCAGTCAATCGCGTTCCGTATGATGTAAAACTGAGACTAAAGAAACGACATCTACGTTTTCTTTCCTATTTTTTTGTACTTATGATTATTTATCAATCAGAGCAAACACAGATACAAATCAAACTAACACCAGTCCAATATTTGAACAATCAACAATAATTCTGAGAGCCTCATGTGTTTGTGTTTCAAAGTAATAATTGTCCACGTGTAAAAAAGCTATCACTTTTACATTCACCACGTGTCAGTAAAATAATTAACTGAAACATGTATCTCTCACAGAAGAATTTTTACATAGTTCGTTGCATTAAATAAACATTTTTCATTTCAAATAATACTTATATGACATGTTTCGATTCATATTATGCTAAAAGTATTTCGAGCATCCTACTAACTAGATAAATGTATTGCCATATAAACTCATTCGACTTAAAATTTGTGTTTTGGATTATTCTTAAGCGTTAATCTTTGCATATTGCAATTATTGTACGATTTACGTAACTTGTTATTAAAAATGTGTGATTAGAAATTTTTTTAGCATTAATATTTCATATAGCATCTTTATAAATAACACATATTTTTTTATTTGAAATCTGTGTTTTGAATATGTTTAAGCGTTAATATTTGCATATCGCATCTTTAGAAACAACGACACAATTTGCTATTCAAAACACATACTATGAAACTTTTCCTTTCATATTTCAAATTTTATCGAAATCTAAAAAAATATCCTCAACTACAAAAACAAATAAAGGGTAATATCCCCGATGAATAAATATAAAGTTTGATGTAAAAAGTAAAACATCCTTTAGGAGTTATAAGTCAAGAATCTCAAAAGAAAAAAGCACGTGGAGCATACAGTTTCAAAATTTGAAATCACATTTTTATACATATATATCATTCGTTATTTAAAGAAAAAAGAAGTACGAAATTACAAAAAAAAAAAAAAAAAATGCATGAATTCACCAATAAGTTATTCTAAGCACTTCCAAAAAATGTTCAGGAAAATATGTGAGAATCCCCATTGAAGTACAACAAGAATATAAGTACTTTATATTTTCTAGGGCATGCATAACCTATAAATAATGAATAAAGTGATATGGAAATTAGATAAAACCAGGCACACTGTAAGAAAAAAAAACATTGTAGTCAGCAGTAACTGCCAGCATAAACTGCTGGCGTCCGAACTGCCAGCACATTGTGCTGTTAATTTTACGTAACTACTGTTATTTTTCATGTTTATATAGTCAAGAAACCAAAGAAAGCTACATCACATTCGACTGTGATCGAGTTTGTGCGCGAGATGAACAGTACTTTTTGCTGTAAAAATGCCGTTTTTTTTTACAGTGCACTGAGTGTTACATTTAGAACAGCCAAATGAAGTCATACAGCTTATTTCTTAATAATAAAATATATTTGAAATTTTACTTTTGTTTTATATTATAGAGTTTATTTTTGGAATAGTAGTTATTCTGTAACAGAATAACAAAAACGTCCTCTGGAATTTAAGGGGTTTCGGGACTCTTATAGCTTCAAAATTTTCGAAATTTCAAGTTTATTAGAAGTTTAACTACTGTTTTTTTAACATTTTGATAAACTTGTTTCCTTTTAATTCCCATTGGAACAAGAGTACAATAGCTGAAGGAGTGTTTTCGAAACATTGAAGTCGATATGATCACGATATCTGAAAAACTTCAGAATGTTTTTTCATAAAATTTTCAAAACGCATGTTTCATGTTAATCAGTATTAATTAAACTTAAAATTTCCTTTTTATTGTTCAAACATTTTTTTTAGGCGATTATACTATTGGAAATTTCTAAATTTTCCATTAGCTAAATACAACTTTGCATTAAAAATGCAAGAATTTTTTTTTTAATTATTTAGGTTCAGGGTAATTATTATAATCTGATGTATAAGTAGGTACCAACAGTTCCATTCTAATTTCAAAATTTATTTTCTAATCCTACGCGGAAGCTGTTATACCAATTTTCAGCTCATCAAATATCCGACAGTTTGGACCCTCCCCTTTCCCCCTATAAATGCTAATACTATATCTTGCAATTTTTTAATACATGAAATGCAAGAATATACTTATATCTTTCATCCCAATAAAAATCATGTTTAAAATCATATGCACTTTAAGATATTAAATGTTGAAAATAGTTTTTTTTTTCCATTTTTCCAATTTTAAAAGTCCTGAGACCCCTTAAGTATTCTACATTCAACTATTAATCAACTTCCATCACCAACGTTATAAAAATATTATGGTGATCTTACATTTGAATAATTATGTGTATTATTATGTATAACACACGGGATTATATTAATGTATATGTTTAGGCATATTTAAAGGAGTAAGTATAACATCCTTTTTATGAAGCAAAAAAATATATTACGACAATACTTATTCAGAGACATAACAAGTCTCTTTATCATGCTGTTTTCTAATTGATTTCTCGCTAAACATGGCTCGTTTTGCAGCTAATAAAATGCAATTTAACACGGGAGAACGCGCGGATACCCAGGGTGGTTTTTACTTCCTCACCAATTAAATACAAATAATAACCATCACTTTTTTTAGTCGGAGACAATTATTAAAAAATTTCGATAAAATAAGTTGAAGATTACTTTTAAACAGATAGTGGTGACAATTGTAAAATTCATACGCACTGTGGGTCTATCAGACCCTGCGCGCGTCCTCCCGGATTAATACAATTTTCCGCGAAATTATTCAATCAGAATATTTAATTTAAATGCATTTTATACTTCATATTATACTAGTTTATATACTAGCCATCTTGTTAGTGTTTTCCTACATTAAAATTCGAATGTATATGACATAAATAAGGGAGTAACTAATTCAACTAGTGGCAGATGGGTAACTTTCAACATAATGCACTGTGCGCTATCATTTCAAAGAGTATTTATTATATATTTCCGTAATCTCATATGTTAACTGATAAAAGGCAGAACACTGATGATTATTTCCAGTCAGAAATGTAATGATTAAAGTAAAATTAACTCATTTCGGTGGAAGTTTCTTGTTCTTTAGCAACAAAAAGTAAAATTTCTCTCTTCAGAAATTAAGTTTTTTTGCTAGTTAAGCCAGAAAGCATAGATGGAAAAGTAATTTAAATGTAAAGGTGAGGCACTCATATGATGCTAAGTAGTTTTTTAATGCATCATTTTAGATCAAATAAAATATTTTAGAATATTTCTCTACTATTAGGAGTGATATGAACTCTCAATACAAGGGCACAATGGACGAATCTTTTAACTTTCATAAAAGAAACTAGTATACTAAGTGTTATTTTTCTTTAAAATTAAAACTGCAGTTAGAAATAGCCTGGTACATTATTTTTGTTACATTTTTAGTAATGGAAAATAGTCTAAATAATTCTACGTTCTGTACAATTTTAATACCGCAGGGGATATCACTACAAAATATTAATTAACAGATAAAATTTTATCTTGATTTTTTTTTCTTTCTAAGGAATATAAGAATTACACAATTTAAAGCATAAGTCTTATTGCGGATATTTCAAAATACTCTATTTTTTTTTTTTCTTTTAAAATATGGTACTAGGATATTGCAAAGAAAATTGTTCTGAAAATAATCTTATTGAAACATTCTTTTAAGCAGCTAATTAATTTTCATTTAGAATTATATAAATGTGTATAATGTACTTATGAATATAGTTTCAACGAACACAAAAAAAATATTACAAGCGTTTATGCCTTCGAAGACAATCGAATATTTCCTTCTGTGTTATTTAATGTAGTAAAAAATGTCCATTGCTTCCTTTACTAATATTTAATATGTCATTTTTCGCAACTATGAAAATGGATACAGCCTTTGATAACGATATTTTTCTCAGTTTATTTTTCTATTACTCGTGTTAGCTTTATTATCATTCGAAAAAGGCGCGTCAGTTTTGAATCCAAAAATCCGAAGACATTTGGTCACCTTAACTAAATCTGAAGTATCGCATACGAAGAATATACCAAAATGTGTATATGTCCTAAATAACAAAAATAATATTTTGTAATTTTTATATGTGCTATAAAAATAATAATTTGTATATAGCCTCATTTTGTATATGTCCTAAGTGGCAAATCGCATGCCGCCTAAATAGATCGAAGAATTTTTTTTTTTTAATTCTTGAATTCTGTCAATATAATGAAAGCTCTAAAATATATTACCCACTACTTTTTTTAATAAAAAAATATTAAACATCATTCAATTCTATTTTATGTATTTCATAAAAATACTTCGATACATATATTTGTCAAGTCTTTGAAGTAGTACCTGAAAAGAACAGCTTAAAGCCAGAGGCAATCAGCTCAGAAGGACATAAAAAAGGAAAAGTGGGCGACATCAGCAATACAATTTAAACGTCTAAGATTTAGTGTTTAGATTACAATGAATTTTTCTCAGTTTACTAGAGAAAATTTAGCAGCAAAATTCTACCCTCTAGTAACAGTTTTTCCTCGAATTTATGCGACTGACTTAAGTGAAAGAAGGAAAGAAAATCACTTCTTTAGGTTTAAGTTTTATTGATTCCTCTATAGGGCAGTTTAAAGGTCGCAAAGAAAATTTTCGAGTTGCTGTTGAAAGAAAACTTTATATGTTTCCAATGTATTTTTTCTTTAACTTTTGACATACATATTACAAAATTTAAATTTTTGCGCCAAATTTAAAGTATTTTACGTAAATTTTCCTTTTTCAGTAATATTCCGTATATTATACCGGCTTATTAAATTAAAACACTAGTCTATTAATCTCTAAGATCTTAATTCATATTTATTCCAAATTGCGTAAATCTAAAAATGGCTCGATTATTTATATTTCTTTAATAAAACTTTTATTATTTAAATTCCTATTAAATTCCGCTATTAAATCCCGGTATATCATATTCCCCTTAAATCTTTATTTAACTGCTAAAATATTATTCTGTCTTAAAGAAAAAACCTACTTATTTCAATTTATTCTTTTATTTAAAATATTCAGGTGTAATTAAAATATTTCAAAGATTAAAACTTCGCAGACATAAATTCATTTCTTTTATCGTCTGAAGAGGGAAAAAGGGGTTATTTTTGCATAATCTCGAATACAGATTTTAACATTTGTTTATGCTTTAGATAGCTGGTGCGAGGATATAAGAAGTTTCTAGAACAATCTTTTCAGCAGAGTATAAATACGAATGGCGGGAACCAGAGATGAGGCATAAAGCATATAGCAGATGGGCTGTGAGCTTAGAAGCTTTTTAGTTTTTAGCATGTAGAGGTGAACGTGGTGGATTGCAGTCGTAGCAAACTGGATATTCAATGTGATTGCTCGATGGAGGTAGTAAAATGTTGGATGAATACTGTTTATTATGTGAGTAGAATGAGGAAGCAACGGTATCGTAATGGGTGATAGATGTTAGATATTAACGGATTAAAGACTAGAACGCAGTCAAGAGATGGGAGTGTTTTTAAACTAATTGTGACAGGAAGAATAGACTTTATTCTTTTTACCATGGAAGCAGAGAGCATCTTCCCTAGATTTAATCGAGAGTGTGGAAATAAAGTGAATAATGTTCCAAGCGACTGCCTTATGTTAATTCTACATTTTTCTTTATTATTTTAAACCCCTCGGCTGCAACCTGTGCTGCGTAGGAATGGAAACCCTCATTTTTTTTTCTACAATACCAACTACTTGCCGTCTAAATGTCACAGAGAAATATATATTTTTTAAATCATTTTATATGCACAATATTCTTTATATCTTAATTATAATTTCAAATATTTTTAAAATGATGTTTCAAGCATCTAAATACCAAGCGTCTTAAATACGTAACTAAAGTAGTAAAAAGACAACAAAGTCTTAAATCAGATTCATTTAAAATAATAAATTAGTTTATATTCACGAGCATTA